>OZ059905.1:3063238-3103238 GCA_964057215.1 Oscheius myriophilus
TGTGAAATTCTTTTTGCTTAATGGCTTTGGTTTTCGAGTATCGATCGATTTTGTCATCTCTTTTGAGAAACTGAGAGGCAGCACATCTCAATAGAGCTGTCGCCAAATTGGAATCGTGCCAATAAAATTTGAATGTTCCAGTGATCCTCTGTTGACATTGAAGTTCGTAGTCTAATCAGTACACGACAGAGCATTATTTGCACATTTTCGAAATTAGCATATGATTTCATTTTGGCAACAGCTATACATCTATGGCTCGGCGTCAGTGCTGACAAAATCGACCGATACTCGAAAACCAAAGCCATTAAGCAAAAACGAATTTCACAGGCTTACTCTGAACTGAATTTTCTATCGATACGTATAGGTCCCACCCGGATTGGCAGGGGGACCCTTGGCAACATTCTCTAGTTATAGTCTGTTTCCGAATAAAGGTCGGCGACTTTTGAGCGGCCTTGTTTTTTGCTCCTTTTTAACCACTGTCGATTTGAAACATTGATGCGAATAGAAATAAAACAAGCGAAATAGCACTGCAAAAGAGGAGTGCGCAGAAAAAAAGGCAATCGCGGCGGGACCTAATGTACCATCCTTTAACCGAACCGGTGTCGTTTTTCGGAAACACACTATAGCTATTGCAAATGACACCAGACGCGAATTTGCGTACGGAAATCCTGTGCTTTTTTTAAGGATACGTACGCAATACTGCGGCAGAGTTACTTTTGCGAACACGCCAAGAAGAAAAATTGGCGAACACTAAACCAAAAGGGAACTTTCTCCTGATGGAATCGATGGAAAAAAAAAACTCCTCACTTTCAAAGGCTTTTTTCTCATCATGTGGTCCAGATAATATAAAAACTTTAGTTAGTTGGTTTCAAAGCGCAAAGAAACGTATAATTCTATGGTTAATGCCGCATCTTGTCCGTCTTTTTAGGCAAAGGTTGAAAAATGCGAAAAACTGCGATTTCCTATTTCACGGATTTTTGGAAACCCCATTTGCAACAATTTTGACCAATTTTACAAGGTTACAGTATCCTACCGTAACCAAAGTTTTAAAAAAAATCCCTAAGAAAGTTATTAACCAAGTTTCAGCGCCCGAGGGCTCGCACAAAATCTAAAGCCTAAATTCCAGTACTATATATATTTTTTCAGCTATACCCTTTCTTCCAATATGACGGATCTCCAATTGAGGGGAACACTGTTTCAATTTCAATCGATGACTATTTCTCGTGGAGCAATCGTCTACTTCACTCTCAATCTGACTTCGAGTGAATTTCTTTTTTTTTTCAGAATTTAAACACTTTTTCAGCTATCAACATGGGAATTGCTACAGTTTTTGTGCTGCTGGTTAATGTCTTCTGAAGGGATTAAATTTTTTAACGATTTTTTCTTTAGCAATCAGAACAGAGAGAAATGGGTGGGAGAGAGAACACATCGTTTTAGCGAACTTGATTTTTCGAAATGAACCTAGCTTCGACAGTTTTATAGAACAAAAATATTATGTTTAATATAATGAAGCAAATGTAAATATAGCTTTCGCCAAATTGGAATCCTGCCAAAAACAGCCTTAATGCAGCACATGTGCAATACGGAGGCGAAAATAGCGTGCAAAAAGCGAAGACGCAGAGAAAAAGCGGCTTTTTCTCGCCGATTTCCGTGTGACGACGGCTATATGAAACAGCAAAATATCAAACGACGTAAATATACATTCCAAGCCATTTATTTCTACTGACAAGATTGTCCCAAAAAATCTACGCCTGCTCCAACAAGTCGAACAAATACTGAATATCCTTCAACGTCTCCGGAGAGTAGTCCTGGTCCTTGCAGGGATCGTCGCTCGGCTCATTGACATTCGTCTCATCGGCTTTGTTTGCCTTCTGATTGTCTTCGAAGAGGCTCGGTCTGATGTCGACGATGGTCGGCTTTATCTGGGGATTCGACTCCTGAATTCAGGGTTTAGAGAGGGAGAAAGAGGAAGAGGCAGAGGCAGAGGCAGAGAAAGAGACAGAAACAGAGACAGAAACAGATATAGAGACAGAAACAGAGACAGAGACAGAGACAGATACAGAGACAGAGGCAGAGGCAGAGGCCAACCTGAACAACAGGGAGGATCGTCGGAGGAGTGACTCCCGTGGGTTCCGTAGTTCCAGTGGTTCCAATTGTGGTTTCTCCGGCTCCCGTGGTTCCTGTGGTCATCGGTGTCTCCGGATGAGTGTCTGTGATCACAGGCGTAGGCTTCTGAGGTCTCTTCTTCGGCGCCCGTTTCTTTCCACTCGCCGTCGAAGTCTTCTTGTTCTTTCCCTTCTTCGAATCCTTCTTCTTTTTGTCTTTCTTTTTCTTTTCCGATTTCGACTTGGAACTCTTCTCTCCACAACAGTTTATGAAGAGAGAGGGGAGGAAGAAGAGAATGAGGAGGGGAAGGAGGGAGAGGAGCATTCTAGAAAGAGATTTGGAGGTGAGGCGAGGGAGACCGACCTCCTAGAGAGGAAGTAGAGGTGGAAATGTCCTCACCGATGAGAATGAGACAGCTTTGCATAGGATTATTTTGAAGCATGCTAATTAGACTACCTTCGTATTTTCTGGAGCTCAATTCGGTTGACTCTTTCAGGGAGTGTATGAATTTCTTCAAAATCTCATTACGAGCCACTTACAAAGGATATTAGTAGATTTTTTTGGGGTGGGTCGCTCCCGGCAATGGTGCAACGCCGGGATTCGAACTAATCTATATAAATTTTGTATATAGCTGTCGCCAAACGGAAATCATATGCTAATTGCGAAAACATGCAAAGCATGCTCTGTCGATGATTGATTAGACTACGAGTATCCATATCAACAGAGCATGACTGGAACATTCTAATTTTATTGGCATGATTTCAATTTGGCGGCAGCTATAATTTTCATGCCCGAGTGGCTAAGAGGTCGGACAGGCAATCCGAAGTTACCCCAGTTCCATCCCCCAATTCTTTCATAATACTTCTATTACATTTTCAAACTAATTCTAAGGTAGCAAAAATTAAGTGTCCCGATTGGGATTGAAAATTGGTCGCGAGGGTGACAGTTTGACTGGGTGGTCCGAGTAGACGGGTTTACGAGTCAAAATGACGTCATAATACAATCTTCTGAACATTGTTCGCATCAATTGTCGATTTTAAAGTATTGTACAGCTTTTTTTTAATATAATGGCTATCACAATAATAACATTTTTTCGAATTGCTATTATTGTGATAGCCATTATATTAGAAAAATATACCGAAATCGTCAAAAACAGTGTTTTATTCTGAATCAGATCAGGAATGTCTTCCGAGCAGCGCCACATTTTCCGGAGTGACAGAGGATGGGCAGAATTCGACGAGGTCCACCTCGTATCCAACGGAGCGTAGGGCTTCCGCTCGTCCCCAATGCAGAATCATCTTCGCCTTCTTGCCCAACTCCATTTTCAAAGCGTCGGTCCTGAAAGTACGGTAACTCACAGTTTTCTCTGTCAAGACTCACTCGGATAGCTCAACATCCTCCTCAGTCTCTCCCTTTTCGTGATCGAATCCGCAATGGGCCCAAGAGGCGATGTGGCGGAGGGCGGCGAAGTCCTGCACCGATTGGAGGCCATTGCTCTCGATGAATTTGTGGCCAGAGTACTGAAAAAGAGGGGTTAGAGAGAGAGAGAGAGAGAGAGAGAGAGAGAGAGAGAGACCAACCTCAGCCCAGGGGCACTTGTGCACACAACAGGGCACCATAAAGAGACTGTCGATGGGCAGCCGATCGGCGAGGGCGTGTTCAATGCAGCGGAGGGCTCCGTCGAAGGCACTGCCGCAGAAGTGCTTACACACCACGGAGACGGAAGACCTCGCCTGAAAATTGAAAAATCATACCCCAGACGAAAACAGAAGAAGGATCTCCTCCACTACAAGAAGCGCAATTCACAAATAAACGAAAGGCACCGCATTTATATAAAAAGCGGGGTTATTTGGAAAATGTTGGTCGGCCCGGACGTGGACGGTCCGTTCGGTCCCTTTACCTTGGACCACCCAGTCAGATTGCCACCTACAAGACCAGGGTTCGATCCCGGTCGGTGACATTTTTGTACAACTAATATTGACTTATATGTTAGTAACACACAGTATGAGGTTATTTAACGCAGTTTGAAAAAAATATTGTGCCGATCTAAACAAAATTTAAAATTGTATTTTTCATACCTGGGCCCGCCCGTCCCAAAAAATCCCTCGTTCCGGCAGCCATTTAAAAACCCCACCGAAAATGATGCTCTAGAATTACCGTAACCCATGTTTTGTTGAGTCCCATACCTGAGAAACGTAGGCACCAGACCAAAAAATTTGCTTTGCATTCCCGTAGGTTCCTTTTTTATGACTGAAACCCCTACTTCGTGGGTGGTAATAGCTACAAGCTGCAGGTCAATAATGGCCAAAATAACGTCATGATGACACCTGATACGGCATTCCTTTCCAATGTGAAAATTGTTGGAAACGGCAAGATATTACCCATGCTGGTATAATTTTGGAAAGTTTCTATGTAGCGCGTCACGAAAAGTCTGGAAATGTGCTGAATGAGCACAGTAGCAGCACTTACTGATTGTAATGTGTGGGATTAAATGTGTCATGCTTGATTGCAGTGTCAATGCAAAGTATCGAATTTCGGGCCAGCCGGGTGTCAGTAGGGCCCAAATAAACGTCATTATGAACGCTTTCGCACCCGCATTGTTAGGTTGAAATGATTAAACAAATGGCCAACCATGGCAGCGGGCCGGCCGAGGCCCCACCCAACAAAAAAAAAATCTCGGGCCGGCCCCAAAATTTTTCGTATGACCCATGACTGCAAATGTCCTATCAAGAACATTCTGTTAATTGAGCTGGAAGAGCATTCCCACATCGGGTAAGAAAGAGTGCGAATGGAAAGGAAGAAAACATACCTCTAGAAAGGGAACGGCGGAGAGGTCGAGGTGTTCGATGGAGCAGCGCAGGCGGAAGACGTTGACTTCGTCTTGTTCCTGGAAGTCGTGTGTGTGTGTATGTGACATGTTAGAGAGAGACACACAGACAGAGAGACTTAGAGGGCGAGAGGGAAAGAGAGAAAGAGAGAATCATACCTTTTTCAACCGATTCTCAAACTTATTCTTCACTCCGTCGCGCTCGACTATCATCGATCCCGCCTTCGGATACGTCTTCCCCAGGTAGTACACCAATTCGCCCTGAACAAACACCCTTAAATTACCTTAAAGCCCTTAAAACTAACCCTCCCTCCTCCAAAATCAATCACTGCGTTTTCCTTACTATTCTGGACAAATTCGTTGCACTGTAGGTTACCTAAAACTGTTGGTAACCCAGGATTAAGGTACAGAACCCAACCGATAATAGAGTTTATCTGTTCAAGGTGCTTTCTCGCCTTGTCACTGACGGGCTTGGCCAACTCCTCTTCCACAGCGGAGGTTTTTTGGAAAGACTGGCGGATGTGGTGGGAGAAAGTGGCGAAAATGTCGGGAATCCTCGCCATAACCCTCTCAATGTCGTCCTGAAAGAAAGGGGGTTAGACAGAGAAAGAGAGAGAGAGAGAGAGAGAGAGAGAGAGAGAGAGAGAGAGACCTGTCCCGGTTTGTAGTCGATCTTATCGCTGTACTTGGTCTCTCCCTCTACGCAGTTGAAATTCTCTCGGATCCAGGGGTACTCGGTTCGAATCCGCCGGTTACACCTGAAAATGAGGCGTCTGGATAATCCGCCTCTCTCTCTCTCTCTCTCCATTTCTCACTTTTTAGCCAGGTGCTCCTCCAACTCAGAGATGGCGACAGTGTGCTTCTTATCCAAGGGACAGGGTATGCGCTCCTAAAAATCGGGATGTCTGTTCCTCTTCTCTCTCTCTATGTCTCTGAATCTCTCCGACTGTCTGTCTCTACCGTTCTCTCTGTAACTGTATCTCTCTCCATTTCTGTCTTAAATTTATATCTCTCTGTCTGTCTGTCTGTCTCTCTCTCTCTCTGACTCGGGGTCTGAGACGAGCCGGCCGAGGCTGAGTGGTTTTTTGAGACGGCCAGGCCCGGCCATGAATTTTTTTTAAAAAAAAATGTTGTATAAATCGGTACAATAATTTTAAACTGCTTTAAATAACTTAATAATGTTTGTTACTAACATATAAGTCAATATTAGTTGTACAAAAAAGAATATCACCGACCGGGATCGAACCCTGTTCGCAAACGGGAAGACCAAAATTTTGCAAATGGCCCGGCCCGTGAGAACCGCGGTCAGACTCCCTGTATCTCTCTCTGTATGCATCTCTCTCCCTCCCTCCTTTCTCTCTGTACCTACCACTCTGTCTGTGTATCTCACTCACTCTCTCTCTCTCTCTGTATCTCTCTTACCCCTTCTCCACTCGCATCGTGGACCGCATGTTCTGCACAGTACTCGCTCCCTTGCTGCGCCTGCAACCGACACCTCCTATCCTTGACGGGCAAGTGGTACTTGCATAGAAGTCCCGACCTACTGTCATCCTTAATTTTTTTATGGTTTATCAAAAACGATTAAAATACCTGGTTCGTATTGAAATGCTTCTTGCAGAAGTCGGAGTCCTTCCGTTTCCTCATCAGACACTGCTTCTTGTCCTTTCCGATGAAGGCACATTTGTTGCCCCAGTACTTCTGAAACGGGAAAGTCTCCGCCTCAAAGACCCAAACATTCGAAAGACATTTTAATGTAACTTTATTTTCCACACCTCCCCTCAAAATAATGACACCATTTCATTTACATCTTTTCATTTAAAAACCGTTCCAAACCACCGAAAAAGGGTTGATCTCGAAAGATAGTTATAAATTCCACTTAAATATCGCAAATATGCCACCTACCCTATTGCCATCATCGAAAGATCAATGGTTTCACATCGAAAGTTTGAAATGCGTTCAAAAAGCCTTTGGGAATCCCCCTTTACACCGCTTTCCTGATTCTCCAAGTGCTTTAAAACGAAAATGGAATTGTATTGAAAACACACTCACAAAAAACTGCTAGAACTTTTAAAAACTGAGCGGACCATTTAGCATGTCCCATTCCCTGCAGGACCCATACTACATACATACAGTCTATCAAATGTCTTTTCCCGCACAACTCGCCAAGGTGTGCACCGTGCGCACGGAATTTTCCTAGGAAATTATTCGATTTTGGCCATTTGTACTGTAGCGACTCGGGACCCAATGCCTTCGCTACGAGACCCGCCTTTCCAGAAGAACAATTTTTCCCGACTTTTCTCTGGCATTTTCGGTTGAAAATTATCCTTGAAAACATGAAAAAGTAGCTAATAAAATGAATTTTCGGATGCAATTTTGCTGAGTAACTCAAAAGTTTCTCCGGTAAGATATGGTTTTATGTGTATTTCTTTTTATAGGATGAATTTTGAGAATCCAAAAAACAGCCTCCGAAAGTTATATCAGAGTTTAAAACACATAAAATATGCAATAAGCACAAATCGCTAGTCCGAAAATTTCAATTGCTGTCCGATGTTTAGCAGCCGATCATTTTCAAAGCCCCAAATTTGTAGTGCGGGCCGGCCCGTTGATAAAAAAGAAAAACTCACTTGGTACCAGGCGTACTGATGGACTCCTCCGAGAACTGTCAGCATCCTGGGACTAAATTCCCATTTTCCAGCTAAAACAACCCCTCCAAAGTAGTCAAAAATCTAAATTTCTACTGATCTTCACACAAACTTCCAAGAAAACACCGGTAGGTTAGACTTTATTATCACAGAAAACACACCGCGACCAGGCAATACTTATAAATTAATTTAGAAGGCTCGATAAATACACGTTTCTTTATACAAAAAATCCACCAATCAGTCCTTTTTGCCCCGTTTCTCGTCCCATCCCCAGTCGGCGTCCTCCTCTCCCCAGTCGTTCTGCTGCTCCTGAATCACCTGCGGCTTCTCTGTCGGCGAAGAGAGCGAAATGGCGGACCAGGAAGCCTCAGCCGGCACTGGAATCGGAACGGCAGTGGTTTCCACTTCCACCTTGTTTCCGATAGATTCCAAGGTTTCGGAAACAGGATCGATCGCCAGAGAGGGTTCGTGGTGGGACCCGAAGGACGACGCAGGAACGGGCGGTTCGACAGTATCCAGGAGCTGCGGGGAAACTTCGTGGTGGGACCCAAGGGAAGAGGCAGGTTCCACAACGGCCGGTTCCACAGTATGCTGGAGCTGGGGCGAAGGAGAAACCTCAGGGGCAGGATCGTGGTGGGATCCATTGAACAGAGGCTCCAGGAGGATGGAAGAGGTGGCAGGCTCATGGACCAACGAAGGCGTCTCCTGGAGCGAGGGAATGACGATTTCGGCAACAGGAGCATCAGAAGAAGCCAGGTGGTTCTCCGAAGGCATCTGAAACAAATCAATTTTTGGACATTTTTGAAATACAGCCCCCGTGAACTGTATTTTTGCTTTATTTGAACTAATTCTAGCCATTCATGTTAGCAAAAATTAAGTGCCGCGACAGGGATCGAACCCTGGCCGCATGGGTGACAGTATGGCTAGGTGATCCGCGTAGACGAGCCGAGGATTTTTTAAAGTTGGCCCG
Organism: Oscheius myriophilus; assembly: GCA_964057215.1. Taxonomy (NCBI): domain Eukaryota; kingdom Metazoa; phylum Nematoda; class Chromadorea; order Rhabditida; family Rhabditidae; genus Oscheius; species Oscheius myriophilus. The sequence continues at coordinate 3,071,784 of OZ059905.1, forward strand.
GCCAGGCCCGGCCTGTGATAACTAAAGTCGTAGGTACCAAATAATAGAGCACAGGGGACCTAACCGTGAAAGGCCTTTGGCGAGATTTTTGTCAAGACCGTGTCGTTGAAATTGACTCATCTGTTGGGTGAGTTTTTGATATTTATTGACACCCAAGTGGCAGTTTGCGCGGAAATTGAAAATTGCAAAAATTTGTTCTCCCCTACCATGACAACGGGCCGCTACTCACTTCGATGTTAGTAACTGCCAAATACACTTATTAGCTACCAACCGGCTGTCAATAATACCAAAAAAAGTCAAAATAACAAAATATTTGATCCAAAACATGCTCTCGTGGCAATAGAAAATTCGGATCATTCTGCTCTTATTGACAGTCGTGTGGCAACTACCTAAAACTAACAATAATAATCAATCAATTGCCAGCAATAAGAAAAGGGCGTCAAGTGGTGATCCACAGGACTGTAATTAAAATTTTTTTTGAGGAGGTCGAAAACTTCGACCGATACCCCAAAATTTATAGATTTTGCATGAAAATGCATGGACATTGTTTGTCAAAACTGTACCAAAAAAGAAGGTCAGTAGAATCTTATGGCCCACGCCTGAGGGCGTCAAAAACATTCACAGCTATTTTTGGGGGCTTATGCAAAACTCGCAAAGTAACATTCCTCACCTGCACAACCGGTGTCTCCGCCGTAAACGGACTCCTTCCTTCGGTCGTCTCCTGGTGACTTCCCTGATCCGCAGGCGCCACCACAACCTCATCTTCTTCCTGTGGCTGATGTGGCTTCTTGAGAACCGCGTCAACGTCAATCTGGGACAGGGACTTCTTCCTCAGCAGCGGAAGGAGGATCTCCTCAATGTGTTCCGAGCCGTCGCAGGCCGCCGCGAGGTCCTTCACGTCGAGTTCGGTGAATGTTCTCTGGAAAATCGATATGATTGTGGTTAAATCAAAAAATTGGTGATAAAAATCGGTATGACACATTTGAAATGCCTCCAAAACACGAAAAACAGCAGTTATGAACTCACAAACTGCTGGCGAGAGATGGCCGTTCCGAAGAGACGCGAGACGACATCGTAGGGGAAGAGGAAACGGACGCAGTTGGAGAGGAAGGGCGCTAAATGGAGGCAGACGATGCGGACGGCACGGGAGAAGTGGGGAGAGGTGTGGAAGGAGGAGAGCCAACAGAGAACGGAGACCAGGGAGTCGTTGAGAGAGGAGGCGACGGTGGGCAGCTGAAAGAGGAAAGTTAGAGAGAGAGAGAGAGACTTACCAGCATGGGGCTGTGCGAGTAGCGCATTCCATTCAAAGCCGTCAAGACGTCGTTGGCGTAGATACAAATGTCGTCCCACATGGAGATCTCGGGCGAGGGAATCGGGGCGGCGCCTGAAATTCATAATTCTACGTTACTTAGATGTTTAAGTTAGATAGGGTGTATTAAAAATTCCTAGAGAGACCCTGACAGTTGACGGACCCGCCCTTAACTTTTGGGGCCACAAAAGGGCTAGTCTCTCTTAACCAACCATGGCAACGGGCCGGCCCGGGCCCGACCAAAAATGTATGCCTTATTTCAATGTAAAAATCAAAAATAACAAAGAAAATTTTTTTTCGGGCCGGCCCGTTCCCAAATTTTTCTCGGCCCGGCCCGCGATTTTGCCATGGTTGCTCTTAACTCTTGGTCTTCTAAGCTGCATTTAAAAAAAAGTGCCTAACCCCCCTAACTTCTGCGTTGTGGGGCCTCTACCCATCTATCCTGGTGTAAACTGTACTATACCCTCCCGAGGTATGGCACATACCTGCATAAATTAACGCAGGATACTTAACTAACGCAGGATATCCGTCCATGGCCGGACCGACAAAAATTTTCAAAAAAAAATAAATAAATAAAATAAAATAAAAATAGGCCCCGCCCGTGAGAACCCCTGGTTTCCAGGGTAAACGGGCCGGGTCGTGAACAAAGTTTCAGGATATATCGCAAACTTTCGGCCCACGCCTGAACGTGGTGAAACCCAACTGTCGCCATTTCTGGTTCTAATTATGGGCCGGCCCGTGTATAGCTTGAAAAGCAGCATTTGGATGCGTAAGCCCCAAATTATGCCTAGGAGGTGACGTTAGTTCAATTTTTTGCTACCATTTTCAGCCAAACGCCGGAAAACGTAGGTACCCCAAGGATATCACGTGCACCTATGGGTCCGTGAGTAAAACGGGGGAAAACTATTTGGAAAAAAGAACACACCTGGCTGTGTCGTCTTCCCAGCTTCGTCAAAGGCGGACACGTCTCCACTGAATATCGACAGCACCTTTACGTCATTGACGAGCCTGTAATTAAAGTTTTAAAAAAAAAACCCCCCTTAAAACGAAAAATACCTGGCGGTGGCCTTCCTAACAGCGGTCTTGAAGCGATCGAGAACCAGTTGGGTGAGGGACTGGACGATCAGGGGACGGAAATCCAGGCCCATGCGGCCGAAGGTTGCCGCAATCGACATCATTTTCGACCAGACCGAAGCCATATCCACTCCGCTCCTGAAGCAGCAAGATGGTTTCAAGAAGAAAAAAAGACGCAGCCTGCATTGCCCCCGGCCACATACTTTTCTCAAAAGTTGAGGCTAGCTAGATTCTCTCAAAATCCGGTTCTCACGGGCCGGGCCTTTTAGAAAATTTTGGTTGGGCCGTTTACCTTGGACCACCCAGTCAGATTTCCAGCCACGCGACCAGGGTTCGATCCCGGTCGGTGACATTCTTTTTTGTACGACTGATATTGGCTTATATGTTAGTAACAAACAATATTAAATAATTTAAAACATTAAAAAAATTATTGTATCGATTTGTACAAAATTTAAAATTTAATTTTTTTTTTATACCCGGGCCGGGTTGTCCCGAAAAATCCCTCGGCTCGCCGGGCCGGCCGGTCATGTGAGAACCACGCCAAAGAGTTCAAAGCAGCCATGGGACGAACTTTGACTTTTCAAACTTTACGGCCAAATCAGCCTGATTATCGCGTATAATGTATGCATTACTCTAGCAACAACATCAAAACAATGGCACGTTGTGACAAAGTAGTTTAGGTATAAACTATGTAATTTTGGGTCCTATTGACACACGGCTGGCACAAAATACGGTAGCCACCCTTCGAAGTGTGTATTGAACACGGCTCAATTTCAGACTAAGAAAAAAGACTAAGTAAATGTCAAGCAAGGGAGGCGATAAGCCACTCTGGCGGAATGTGTATACGTGTAGATTAATGATGGATCGTACATGCTGAAGGAGAGCTGAAATAACAATCTAATTATGAGGCATTTGGAGCTAAATCAAGTGAGCGCGAAATGTGAGTGCTGACTTGTACGTAGACGTATAATACATATACGTGAAACATTCGCCGTGAGAAAACTGAAGTAATTGGTCATTCCGTGCCTAACTCTCCCCTTGGACGGTCGCTCTCCCTTCACTCTCGACATGGCTGTTCCTCCCGTCCCGCATGCCCATAACATTCTTCGTCCCGTGTTCCAGCAGATGATCCCCGTCAACCAGGATCAGACACAGCCAGCGGAGGTGAGAAGAAAAGTTGTGAAGGCTACTTTTATTAATAGCTCTTGGCCCGCCGTCCCTGCGACTCGGTGGAGGCTGAGAAGGCCGTTCTGGAGCAGGTGCTGTTGGTGGCCACGGACGTGAACAAGCGGTGGCTGAGAGACCGCGCCGGCTACGGCTCCGAGTTCCTCGTCGATTTCATCTATGAGCACTTTGACCAAATCCCGTTGGAGCCGGGAGCGGCGAAGCAGAGGATCATGAATGTATCGATGGCTTCCGTAGGTTTCCGGGTAGACGGAGAAGAAGAATACTTTAAAGGACGATGGATCCTTCATTGTGCAGCCGAACCGGGACGATCAGGACGAGCAGGAGATGAGGGAGAACAAGATCGATGCGCTCATCGTCTACATCAAGCAGATGGATCCCAGGAGGGAGCGCCTCCCCGGCAACTTCAACGACTACGTGAAGCGCCGTTATCCCACGGTATTTAACGAAAATAAACCGATAGCTGTCGCCAAACGAGCTTCGGCTACTAAAAGCCGCTTTTTCTCTGCGTCTTCGCTTCTCGCACACTATTTCCGCATGAGTATCGCACGGCCTCAATGCAGCAGCCGTGCGATACTCAGGCGGAAATAGTGTGCGAGAAGCGCAGACGCAGAGAGAAAGCGGCTTTTAACAGCCGATGCTCGTTTGGCGATGTCTATACAGCTTTTTTCTTAAAGATTCGCTGCAACATCATCTCCCGTATTGGACGCATGTCGAAAACTCTGAGGGAGGCATTGGCCGTCTGCGAACTGATTGCCATGAAGGCTATGACCAGGGACGTCGCCGGAGAACTGTGTCAGTTCATCGAAAATCCATATTCCCAAAGGGATCTTTTACAGACATGGGGTATCTGACGCGTGGTGTCGGCTACCCTTGGCTGGACACGCCCACCTCCATCAAAGCGCGTAAGAAGTTGGCTCCCCTCCAGGTCGTTGGAGCCTACGTCCAGGCGCATGATGACGTCAATCGGATTATCCAGGTATTTTTCAGGAGGCTTCGGTCAAAAGTGGGTTCCTTAGGCTGTGGGTCCGAACCCTCCGGAGGTCACTTGTGCCGTGTGCTATGACGACTTTAGCAAGAAGAGATTGATTCCCTGCTGCGAGGACGAAGACGACGAAAGTTGGAGATTTTTGTTTCTATGATTTTAAAAGTGTTTCTAGATGTGCACTACGTGTGCCACGAGTGTCTCCGTGGCCAGGGAAGGGCCCTGTGCACCGACGGCCAGTTGGCCGAAGGGGGCCAAGGCTTTCTGTGCGTCGATCCGGACTGCAAGAATGTGCTGCCCTGGGGTGCATTGCAACTCTAAATTGAAAAAATGGGTAGTTTTCAGCGAGTGTCAAGAAGGTGCTGGAGAAGGACGTGAGGAAGGTGCTGGGCAAGCGTCTGGACAACGAGGCCGTTCTGGCGCTGGAAGGCCTCGAGAGCTGCAAGTACTGCTCCTTCCAAATGCTCATCGAAGCGTCGACCGAGGAGCTGAAGGTGTTCTCGTGTCAGAAGTGCCGTGCCGAGTTCTGCAGGATGTGCAAAAAGGACTGGAAGGGCCACATGGGACGCAAGTGCGACGAGATGCAGTCGGTGGAGGACAAGAAGGACGAGGCGAGGAAGAAACTGTGAGTTTCTGATTGTAATCATGGCTATGAAGGGAGCGTTTGGGGGCTCGATTACTAAGCCCCCCCCCAAATGGTGCCTCGGGGGCTATTGTCAAGCTCCGCCAAAAGTGGCGGTGCTGGGCGTCGCAATTTTAACTTTTCGGCAATTCGTTAATAGAAAACGCATATTTTCGGCTGTCGCAAAATGAACCCCAGCGGTGGGTTGCCCAAGGTTTGCTCGGCGGCCACGTAAGCCCCCCCCCTTCTAACGTTTTGGTACCATTTTCACACAAACGCCGAATTACGTAGGTATCCCACACACCATAAGTCAAGCTATGATTATAATCTGTGCAAAGCACGCTTCAGGGAGGAGGAACTGGCGATGGCCGTCATGCGAAAGTGCAACCGGTGCAAGGTGGTCTTCGCCAAGGCGGATGGATGCAACAAGATGACGTGTCGCTGTGGTGCCACTCAGTGCTACATGTGCAGGGCTGAGAACATCGATTATAAGCATTTCTGCCCGTAAGCCTACTTAATTTTATGGGAAATGGGCATTTTAGGCACATGAGGGACCCCAACCAGCCGATGGTGTGCCCTCAGAACTGTGCGGCCAAGTGTCTTTTGTGGGTGAAGACGGACGAGGTGGACAAGGCCGCTCTGGACAGCGTCAAGGACAAGGCTCGCATGGACAGGGAGCTCTGTTGGTGTTTGGCTTTGAAGGGAACTTATGTCTGGTTTCAGATGACATTATCAATGAGCTCAAGTGACACAACTGAAGCCGCTACTCGACAACACTAGTAGACTGAAATAAAAAATGAAGTAGTCCTGAAGTTATTATCAATTGCTTCTTTGAAATATTGCGACATTCGTGATTTTTTTGTATTTTTGTGACCGTGTTTCTGGACGATATCTCACCCCTGAATCAATGCAAAGTTTTGTGTTTGCTGTTTTAACCTTAAGATTTGTGAACTCTACAAAGCTTTGTGGTTAAAGTGTTATTTGTTTTTTTTTTTTTTAAATTTGTCTTTTATATGTGAAACAGCTGTTTTCTAGCCATGTACTTCGTTGAAGTTACAACATGCAGGCCTATAACCCTTTTCATAGGTCAAGCATTTAAAATTTTATTTTTATACCCGGGCCGACCGGGCCGGGCTGTCTCGAAAAATCCCTAGGCACGGCCGGCCCGTCACTTGAGAACCCCGTCAAAATCGACCTAAATACGGTAGAATCCTTTTAAAGCTTTAAAAGGGCTTTTAAGCTTTTAAAGGGAGGACCGATTTTCCAAAAGGCGGCTTTTTCAGAAGCGGCCTGAAGATGTCTTGATTCTTACAAAAACGATCTCAAGCCGCCTCCAAAAGCGGTCTATATAAGCCATAAAACAAAAAAAAATAGGATAAAAGGCGGTCTGAGGCTACCCCAGGTTAAGTCAAAGCGGCCTGAGGCTGCCCCCTGGTTAAGTCAAAGCGGCCTGAGGCTGATAGACACCGGTACCCACTTCATTTCAGCCCTATGGATAAGATCCAGAAGGCGGGAGATGTTCCTAGCCGCCCACTGGCCGAGCACAGCCGAAGGGGCCGACGGAGGCCATTGCTCCCAGCGAGGATCCACAGAAGGCTAAAAAGAATTATAAAATAAAACTATAAAATACCAAAACAAAAATACAAAATATTCTTTAAAAACCACTCACGTCTCTCTTCATGGTCTCATTTTCGGGGAACACGGAGAGGTAGAGCACCAGCGTGTCGTGCATACACGTGCGGTAGACGTCGATGGCGGCAATGGCGAAATCAGGATGGGACTGAAATGAACGCGAGGGTTTAGAGAGAGAGAGAGAGAGAGAGAGAGAGAGAGAGAGAAGAGAGAGAGAGACGAAAGAAAAAGACAAACCGAAATATCCATCAACTGTTTCTCCAGGTACACATCCTTGTGCTGAAGAATGGAGACACGCAGTTGCGTAGGGGTGAGGTAGGGCATTTTGCGCACGTTGTTCACAACCTGAAAGAGGTAAAAATAAGAAAGGTGCCGCTTCTGGCAGCATTAGGCCGCTTAAATCGCTTCTAGTATGCATAGGCCGCCTTGAGCCAACCATAGGCCGCTTGACGCAGTTTCTGGTAACCATAGGACGCCTAAGACTGTTTCGGGATAGCCAGTTGCCGCTTTCTTTCGTTATTGACAGCCTCAGGCGCTCACAGGGCAACAAACAGCCGATTACGCTCGTTTCAGGCCGCTTTTCGATTAAAAACATTGGGACCGCCCTCTTACCTGCAATGACGACGCCAAATCCATCGGTCCCGAGAACTTGTTGAAGAGCTCCTCCAGAAGCAGGGACCTCGCCTCAACCAGCCTATCAGCGATATTCTAAAAGAAAAAACACTCTTAAGGCCCTAATGCACTTAACACTACCTTAAGCAGAGGATTCTTAACCATAGCGTGTTGTTGCATCAACATTCCGTAGTTGGTTAGGGAGTAGGCGGCCTCGTAGTATCCCGACCGGATGCAGAGGTCCATTCTCTGAATTTTGAATATAAAACTAAGAGTAATTAAGGAAATCTCACTGCAGGCAGAGCCAACATCTCCCACAAGGGGCTGGCATGCTCGGAAGCCGTCTTCAGAAGCTCCAATTCGGTGGAGACGGATTTGGAGTTGCCTTGGAAGGACTTGAGCTCCGATTGAAGCGAGGAAATGTCGCCCGTGACCTCGCGCAGCTTCTCATTCATCTCGGTGAACTAAAAATAACAGAAAATATCAAATAATACCCTAAAAACCCACAATTTCCGTGCAATCCTGGGTGGTTCGCCCGGCCGCGGCATATGTGCGGTAGTTGTTGAAGGCCAAATCGCCGATATCCTCCTGAATCTGCTTCAACTGCTTAGTAATATCCGCCCTTTCGGCTCCTGAAACAAAAATCCAACCTTTAAATAGCGAAAAACTCACGAAGTTGCTCCCAGCTGAGGGACTTGAGCTCATTCTCGATCTCCACCTGGGAGGCGAGCTCCATTTCCGGTCTAGTACTGAAATATCACTTTTACTTTTTATTTTAAAACATAAAAATATAAAAATAGACATCATGTAACGTTAAAAACGGAAAATTAAAAAAAAAATTAAAAATGCCACGCATATAAATTTACTGTAGATTTCGAAGTCCACCACTTTTTCCGCATTTTCGTTTCCACGCCAATCATTAAATATTACGGTAGACTCAAAAATGTTCCTTGTAAAATCATTTTTCATGCAACGTTTCGGTTACTGTGTGTTATTATTTTGAATTAATTTTTATTGTTTTTGTTGCTCTGTTTTTCGTGGTTTATTCAAGTTTAGTATCTTATTTATGATAATCCTTTTTTAAAGCTATGACTGACAACGAAATGGCTGAAGATTGCACCTCCTCGCCGTTTTACAAGGACAACAAGGAGTGGAGCGATGTGACTCCAATCTACCCTTCGGAGGAGGAGAACATGGCTGTTAGGATTGCTGTATCTGATCAATGTGAGTGTTTTTGTAGGAAAATTCTTGAAAATACCGGAATAATCGCTTTCGGCACCCGCGTGCGAAAAAAATTATTATTTTCCGTGGGAAATGGCTATTTCTCACCGAAGAATTCAAGTTTTCACTAGTAAAGTGAATATTTTCAGTCAGGGATGCGTACGGCTACCTGCGCGGAGTGATGCAAACGGGAGAAATGAGCCCGAGGGTTCTGGAGTTGGTGGAGAGTTGTATCACCCTCAACCCCGCCAATTACTCTGTCTGGTTGGTTTTAAAGGCTTTTTTGTATTTTATATAGTTAAAAATGTAGAATAGTAACCTAAATATGGTTTAAATTCCAGGCAATTCCGTCGCGAGCTTCTGAAGAAGCTGGGCTCCGACCTGCGCAAGGAGCTCCGCTACATCACCGACACCATCGACGAGAATCAGAAGAACTACCAAGTTTGGTACGAATTTTGGCGTGTAGTCGAAAATATTGCTGGTATTTTAGGCACCATCGCCGCTGCATTGTGGAGATTCTGGGCGAGGACTTCGCCCCCGCCGAGCTCGCCTTCACCGCTTCTGTTCTGCAAGACGATGCCAAGAACTACCACGCCTGGCAGCACAGGTTCGTGATTGCGTACGATATTTGCAGGAAAGATGTGGGTAATTTACGCCCCCAACAATCTCAGGCCGCTAAGCCGTATCATTTTATAATGATCAGCCGTTTTTGACAACGATATGCCGCTTAAACGAAAATTGACGAGAAAGTATCCGGCCGCCCTTTTTAAATGCTCGCACATTGTACCTTGAGCTGTTTTGGTTCTTATGGGCAGCTGGGTGGCTTTGCTCTTAAATTACGGTCTTTGTGTTGTAAAATGCGCCCAACGCTAAATTTACGGCCATAATGTTCCCTAATGCGCTCTATTGATAAAAGTAAGTATGCATTACATATTTTACGGATGTGGGCAGTTTTATTGCTGTTTACAAAAAAAACTGAGGACAAGATTGCATTTCCAGGACTAGACCGCCGGGTTGCAGTTTTTTTTTTTTTTTTTTTTTCAAAATTTGAGATCCCGCTAAGTTTTCTGCTCAAATCGTTAGAGGCCCAATTTTATTTTTAATTTTTTAAATTGAAAAATTTGTCCGCTTCAGTTCTCTGGCATTGATGCATAAATTCGGGTCCTGAAAAGCTGAAAAAAGCAAATACATCAAAGTTCTGGAAGCTTGCTACCGCCGCGTTTAGGGGATCTTGGTAATGCATAAGCATGCCCGGAGCTTCCATTGAACCGCTAGCTGTTGTAATTCCTTCAAATTACTATAGCATCCTCGGCCATGAAGGATGCTCCATGGTCAAATTGTTTTTTTTTGTTGTTGTGAAATTACAGTATCCTCGTTCTAAAACCTGCTCCAGTGCGGAAACTTACAGTATCCTCTTTCAGACACTGGGTTGTGAGCAACTTCGGAGCGAAGGTGAATCTGGACGACGAGTTGTCCTTTTCTCTGAAGCTGGTCATGGTGGATCCTCGCAACAACTCGGCCTGGAACTTCCGCTACTTCATCCTCGGTCTCCAGAATGCCTTCGAAGACAGGGCCAAGATGGAAGTCGAGTTCAAGTGGGATCTGTCGACTTTTGTCTGTTTTAATTTGTATTTTGTAGTCTCTGCAAGCGTCTGGTGGAGAAAATGCCCAACAACGAGAGCATCTGGAACTTCTTGGCCGGGTAAGACCATTCTAGCCCCCGACCATTCTAGCCCTTACGGTCTGTCACGATGCGCCAATTTAGGTTATGCGAGGACGAGGGCATCGCCGCGAATGCGGAAGTGGTCGCCTTTGTGGAGGACTTGTACGAGAGGACCGACCCGCCGATGCGCTCTCCTTACATGGTTAGTGGTGGAAATGGGGAGTTTTGGCGGTAAAACAACAAAATGGCGGAGAAAAACAGACTGAAAACGGTTAGAGATGCAGAGAAAGATAGACAGAGACGCAGAGAAGGAGAAACTGTAAAACGCCAGGAAACAGAAAGATAAATGCCGAAGACGGTCAGAGATACCGAAAAAGGGACATGAAACGGGCGAATAAGCAAAGAAAACGAAAAGTGTGTGAACGCAGTGAAAAAGAGACAGAGATCGGTCAGATACGCAGTGAACGGTAAATTACATAAATTACCTACATGGTTAGTTGTTCAAATATGGAGTTTCGGCTGGAAAATAGCATTAAATGGCCAAAGGCACAGTGAGAAAGAGACGCGAAACCGACAGAGGCGCTGAGAACGAGAGACAGAATGTATCTTAAACGCAGAAAAAGAGAGTCAGAGACGCAGAAAAAAACTGTCAAGCGCGAAGAGAAATTGAAAGATAGAGGCAGGATATGGTCAGAAACGAAAGAGGCAGAAAATGGGCCGAAACGCAAAGAAAGAGAGGCGAGGTACGGTTAGAGACGCAGAGAAAGAGAGCCAGGAGACCGACAGGGAAAAAGAGATCGAAAAGATGCGCAGAGAATGAGAGACGAAATGGCTAGACCCGACAAAGAAAGACATTATCGGAGACGGAGAGAGATAGAGATTGGAAGCAGACAGAGACGCAGAGATGAGAAAGTTAGCGAAGTAGAGTAACTGGGTTAGAGACGCAGAGAAAGGGATACAAGAAACGGGCGGTAACGCAGAGAAAGAGAGACGCGAAACGGTTAGGGACGGAGATAGGTCAGCGATGCAGAGAAAAGCGATGGGAAAAGATAGAGACGCAGAAATTTGAAGGTTAGAGAGGCAGAGTAACTTGGTTTAGAGAAGTAGATCCACATTTTCCCTTTTCAGGTCTCATTCCTGTGCGACATCCTCCTGGAAAAGATGGAGAAGAAGGACGACGCTGCTGCCTGTTGCCAGCGAGCCAAGGAGGTTCGTCTCTCTCTTTCTCTCTCTCTCTTTCTCTCTCTCTCTCTCTCTCTCTCTCTCTTTTTTCCGCAACCCTCGTCTCTTTCTAACCCTCACATTCCAGCTCTACACTGAACTCGACACCCTGGACCCTGTCCGTCGCAACTACTGGAAGTACATGTGCCTGCACACGGAGAACCTCTTCCAGAAGCAGAACCACAACGTCAAGCTCCCCTGAATCTCCCTTTCCCCCGTAATATTTCCTGGTGGCCCCTTCTTCAACATTTCCAGTTTCCCCAGTTCTCTCTCCATATGCTACTTGTATGTACATAATCCAAAATAAAGTAGTTTTTGATGTCTCTTTTTCTTTCTTTTTTTCATCAACCTAGTGAGGTTTAGGTATATTTAGCTTTGATTTTCTAAAGTTGTTGTTAACGGGCGTTTTTAAAACCTTTTTTCACGGCACGGGGTGTCTTACGTGTTACGGCGCACAAGTTTTGGGTTGGACACGGGTCAACTGGGCAATTTTTGTGGCCCGTGTACCCTTGAACACACTGTCACCCACACGACCAGGTTTCGATCCCGGTCGAGGAACTTCTTTTTGAGCAATTAATATTCACTTTTATGTTAACAACGATAACTGTTAAGTTATTTAAATCATTTTTAAAATTGTTGTATTAGACCACATTTAAAAATTTGGTTTTTACACTGGCCTTCCCAGAAATCCCTCCGCCTCGTCAATTGAGAACCCGTCCACTCAGTTCTCACGAGAAGGACCGGTCCGCCGGCGGAATCGGGCCAAGAAAGGTGTCTGCCCGGTTTGTAAACTTAATTCAAATTAAAATTTATCGTTGTTCCAGCTTACATAATTTTTTTTAAACCTTCCAAACTCTTTTTCTGATGTTCATATACAAATTTCCCATTTTTTTTTTTTGTTTAACGCTTTATTCAACAGTTATATATGGCCGTGCAGCGCCATGACATCAAACCACGTCTTTTTGTCGGATGCCTGTCTGAGGAATGTCGGGCCGATCTTCTGCTGGAACTCGTCTCTCCATCTTGCACTTGGTTTTCCTCTTCCTCTGTTCGGTCCTCTCGGGTGCCACTCCGTCACCGCTCTTGCCCATCTCCAGTCCGCCATATTCGCGATACGTTCACACCAGTTGTACTTCCTCTTAGTACACTCCGCCACAACGTCCTTTACTCCGGTTTTCCGTCGCACCCATTCATTCTGCCTTCGATCTAGTAAAGTCACCCCTACCATGAACCTTTCCATCCGCATTTGGGCTACCCGTACGGTATTAAGAGTAGCCTTAGTCACAGCCCAAGTTTCACTAGCATAGTTTTAATTTAATTTCAATTAAATTAATTTTAATTTAAGCATAATTTCCCATTATTACATCAAAATAGACGGCTACAAAAGGGGCGTGGTCACTTTTTGGCCAAAGTAAGATTGGCGAGAACTATACCATTCTTGGGCAGCCCCTTTCGACCCCCACAAAACTTCTTTTATGCACTAGGTGACGGTAGAGACACAATTCCTGCACATGGTTGATGAAAATCTTTTTTTTTTGCCAACTTTAAGAATTTTTGAGCCCATACCTCGGGAGAGTTTTGTCAGCCTTCCCCAGGTTACGGGGGTAGAGGCCCCAAAAACGCAAAAGTTAAGGGGTGTTAGCCACTATTGTGTGCAAAATTGAGCACAGAAGACCAAAACTTAAGGGGGGCTACCCCAGTTTTAGTCTCAAAAGTTACGGGTGGGTCCGTCAACTGTCACAGTCTCCCGAGGTATGCGCGGGCCGGAACGGGTCGAGTTTTTTTTTTGCTGAGTGGGCGGTCCGGCCAGTAGCCACCCTTTTTCGAATGTTGCTTTAAGTTTTAAAGACTTTAGAGAATCATTTAGGTCCAAGTTTCGTATGCCGACACAGCTTTTTCCTTCCCAGCTTTTTGAGGCCGCAAAAAGCAATAAATTGCGTTGTATACGACAAAAAGCTTTTTTTTTCAAATTTCAAATCAACAAGTTTACTCCTTAACACCGAAAATTTGTAAACCTACGAATCGACTCCCCCAGACCAAGTTTTGACTCGATGTTTTGTATTTAGTAATGATTTATGTCTATTTTTGCGTCTTCAGATGGGATACCGAGGTGGTAACAAAGTGGTACTGGTGCTGGACCACGGGGCGAGGTTCGCCGTCGAATCGCGCGCGGTGAGTTTTTTCTTCAAGTTTTTTTAAAATTTAATTGTTCATTTCAGACAGTGCCGGTGATGCTGAAAATGGGAGGAGGAAGCCAGACACAGGTGATTTTTTTTCGTTTCTTTTTGATTTTTTTTCTCGTGAAAACACGTTGTACTTATGGCCAGCCGGGTGTCAGTAAAACCGGCGAGGAAACTGAAAATTGAGCCGAAAATTCGTATTCGTTTTCTTCATCGGACTACCAGTAAAGAAAGAAGCGGCCTAAGGTTTCCAGAAGCGGCCCTGAGCGGTCTTTCGCTGTTAAAACTGGTCCAAGCATGGAATGGTTGCCAAAATGGTCGCTTATGGAAACCGTGGGCCACTCCGTGCCTCATGTGGACATCATATTCAATTCAGTGATCCTCAGGCCGCTCAGCGCCGTTTGTGGGAATCATATGCGCCAAAAGCGGTCGAAGCGGCCTGTGTTTGGCAAAAATTATTCATTTTTCGCTCTTTCAGGTTGGAACATGTGAGAAAACGCTGTGGACTTGGTGCGCCGAGAGCGTTCTGGAATACCATCGCATAGTGAGTCTCTCTCTCTCTCTCTCTCTCTCTCTCTCTCTCTCTCTCTTTTTTCTCTCTCTCTCTCTCTCTCTCTCTCTCTATTTCTCTCTCTCTCTCTCTTTCTCTCTCTAATTCCCCTCTCTTCCAGGTCTCCGATCTCTTTTCCGGTGGTGACCGCCTCGTCCGCGTGGCCGTCGCCGACTCCGTCGGCCGAATGCTTCACCCCTCTTGGGGAAACGCTCTCATCGCCTCCAAAGTGGTTGGTTTTTGTTATACTATGTTTTCGGGCCGCCCATCTCGGAATTTCCGGGTCAGCCCAGTTGAAAACCAATCGATTACTGTATCTCAATTTTAGCTAAACGAATCGCTGTCGAAAGTTGGAGCTCCCAGTCTGTCGGGAGAGGACGGCACCCCGCTGGCCGGAATTCTGCTGGCCGTGGAGGCGCTGAGTCAGAGGACGGAGAAACAGATGGCTGGCACAGGTAGGAGGCACTCTGCTTTTCTAACTCTCTTTTTCCTATGCGTCGCTCGCCCGGGGTTCTCAAATGACTGGCCGGTCCGAGGGATTTTGTTGGGCCGGGTCGGGTATGCATTTTTTTATTTTGTGTAAATTGGTGCAATATTTTATAACTGCTTTAAATTGCTTAATAATGTTTGTTACTAATATATAAGTCAATATTAGTTGTACAAAAAAGAATGTCACCGACCGGGGTCGAACCCCGGTCGTGTGGGTGGCAATCTGACTGGGTGGTTCAGGATAAACGGGCCGACCAAAAGGGGCTTTTCCACATGGCCCGCCCGTGAACCCCGCCACCTTTAACTTTTGGATCACAAATGGGGTAGGCTTTAACTCTTGGCCTTCGGAGTTGAATTTCACGGAAATAGTGCCTAATTCCGCGTTTTTTTTGGGCTTCTAACCTCTTAACCTGGGGTAAGCTTACTATACCCTTCCGAGCTAGGAAAACGGTTAAATACACATAGTAAAAGGTTAGTCGTAGGGAAAAAAGGTTAGATACGGGAAAAAAAATCCCGCGGCCCGGCCCGTCATTTGAGAACCCCGTGTTTTCCTATGCGTCTTTAGCCTCTTCCCACTCTGCGTCTCTACCTAATTTCTCATTTTCAGATAAAAAAGTCGGTCGTCCGCTGGAAAGGTACCCCGGTCAGAAGGGCGAGGAAAGCATCAAAACGACCGACGCACCGCCCATTTCCAACGACGGGTCGATCGTCGTCTTCTGCTCTCTCAAAAGGTAGTTCTCTCTCTCCCTCTCTCTCTCTCCCTCTCTTTCTCTCTCTCCCTCTCTCTCTCTCTCTCTCTCTCTCTCTCTCTCTAACCCTCCTTTTTCAGTGCCCAGGAACTTGCCACCCTTCAACAAGAGGTTGGCGATCAAATCCTCTTCAGAAACAACAGCCTCGCCACAGTCGGAGATGCTTCGTGGGTTACTGTAAATGGACCACCGTAATCGTTCAATTTCAGGCTTATGTCAATCGGCCACGTGGATCTCTACATTGTGAATACCTACCAAGCTAATGTTGAACCCGCCGTGCCTTCTACTGAGAGGAAAGAGGTATGTCTCCGTCTTTGCTTGGTAACTTTGCGACTCTGACTTCCGAATCCTGTTTTTATTGCCGGTAGCGCTCCGTCTCTGGCCTGGGTTCTCAAGGGCCCGGGCCATTTGGAAATTTTTGGTCGGCGCGTTTCCTCTGGCCCACCCAACCAGATTGTACGACTAATATTGATTTATAAGTTAGTAAAAACAGTATTAAGTAAAATTATAATACCGATTTATGCAAAATTAAAAATTGTATGTGTCATACCCGGACCGCCGGACTGTGCCGTCATTCGAGAACCCCACGGTTGAGCTGGTCGCCCCCGCTGGGGGAGACATAGTTCTCACCAAGCATGGCAAAATCTTGGGCCGTGCCGAGAAAATTTGAAAACCGGGCCGGCCCGAAAATTTTTTTCGTTTTCTTTGATTTTTACATTGAAAAAGGCATAAATTTTCGGTTGAGTCGGGCCGGGTCGTGAAAAATTTTGGAGCGGGCCGGCCCGTTGCCATGCTTGGTTCTCACGAGAAGGGCCGGGCCCGGCGGTGGGGATGCCGCAATTTGACCGTAAGTTACGGTTCGTAACACAATTTTTATAAAAGAAGGGGGTTGTCGCAAAATAAATCCCTTTGATAGATTGAGGTGTGCCCGGTGTATGAAGACGTAAGTATAAGCACAACATTATAATAGGCACTAGGGTCATATGAACATGTGTGCAAAGTTTGTCTTGAAAATATTCACTTTGTTGGATTACCCGGGGTCACCACACCCATTACGAGTGACCACACATAATGCGGGTGGGACCCCGGCATACATGAACAAGCAACCTGTGGGGCTCGTTTTGCGCGACCCCCACAATACAAAAGAGACGTGTGGCGCGAGTCCCCCAAATAGGAAATTAGCCTGGCCGCGAACCCCTCTTCCGAATCTGCGGGCGCTTGTTTATCTATGGACCCCTGGCAATCCAACAAAGTGAATTTTTTCAACCCAAGCTTCACACAAATGTTTATATGACCATAAAGCACTATTTGATACCACACTTTGACAAATCCCTGTTTTTTAGCTCATGCGCGAGGATTACAATAGCGGATGGTGGGGGCGCTTTGAGAGGGAGTTGGTACCTTGTTTATGTATGCTCTGGCCTTCTCTCCGGCCTATCCTGAATTGTTGACTCAACTCATCTCTCTCTCTCTCTCTTTCTCTCTCTCTCTCTCTCTCCCTCTAACTCTCTTGTTTCCAGCTCTCTCCCAACCTCTCCTGCACCGTCATATGTCGCCCGGCCGGCGAGCAGTTGATCTCCGTGGCTCATTCCGTCTGCCTCTCCGTCTACGACCTCGTCTCCACTACCGTATCCGGAATCCCGATGAAGGAAGAGGCACAACAGGGCCAGTCCACCAACTACGATGTGGAACTTTTGCATTCGCGCGAGGCTCACAACGCCTTGGAGACCCTCAAACTGGGCGGTGAGTTTCTCTCCCTCTCTCTCTCTCTCTCTCTCTCTCTCTCTCTCTCTCTCCAAATACCTCTCTATTTCCAGGCCCCAATGGCTATCTGGCCGACAACAGCCGTGCCACTCCCTATCCCACTTTCAAACTATCCTGGTCCACTCCCTCGCCGAAGAATAAGTGGAATCTGGTGGGAAATTTAAAATTTACATAAATAATATGCTAATTTCAGTTCCCCCGTACGCTATCGGCCCTAAGGGTCAGTCCGGCCGCTGTGAACAGTCGTCCCTCTGTCTGTCTAACCTCCTTCCTCCTCGGTGGAAGAAATGTCATGCTTGAAGTGGTGAGCGCGTCCTACGATTGCCAGAAGCGGTCGGGCGGCCTACTAATTTTTACAGAAGCCGGTCGACCGGCCTGAGGCTGCCACAAGCGGCTAATAAGCGGCCCCAAAAGCGGTTCGAAATTGCCGACATCGGCTCAAGTTAACAGGAGCTGCAAGATTAAGCGGTTGAAGAGACTTTGAAGCTAGGCGGCCTAAGGTTTTCCTAAAGCCGTCTGAGCGGCCTGTTGCTGCCATATGCGGTTGATGCTAAATGCGGCTATGAAAAGTTGTCCCAGCGGCCCTTTATGTCAAAAAAGCTTTATCAGAGTGGCGTGTTCTAGCCAATTTTACAAAAACCGTTCAAGCGGCCTACAATTACCAATCTGTCTATGACCGCATGCGGAGTTCGCCCGACCTAGTCCTGGCAAAAAAAAAAAGATATCGACTTATTCTTTCAAGAATTAGTTTTTGCGGCCTGTTTTTGCCTGACGTTTACACTGCTCGGCTGACGCGGCCTATGGTTTTAAGGAGCGGTTCGAGCGGCCTATAGTTGTTACAACTTGCAGTAATTGGCTCAGGCGGCATATGGTTGCCAAAAGCGGTTCAAGCGGTCAATGGTTGGCACAAGCGATTCCTGTGGTGGCCTAGCCTTCACTGTTCGGCTAACGCGGTCTGAGGTTTTAAGGAGCGGTCTATAGTTGTCACAAGCTTGCAGTAATTGGCTCAGGCGGCATATGGTTGCCAAAAGCGGTTTAAGCGGCCTGTGATTACCAGATGCTTACAAAAACAGGTCTACTGCTATGACTCAGGGCGCCCTATAAGCTAGCCAAACGACTAGTTCAGAAGCCTACTAAAACTATGAAAGCGGCCTGAGGTTGCCAAGAGCGCTCCCCCTCCCTTCACAGTTCTCCATTTTCAGAAAAGAGCCGGTCCCGCGGAGCACATAAAGCCAAACGTGAATCAGAAGCTGATATCCCACACTCTTATTGCCCACGGAGGAAGGATATACATCCACGCCATCGATATTCTTCCCAACAGTGAGTGCTTTAAAACATGGGCCTGCCCAAGTTGTTTTCGGACAACCCAATGTCAAATATTGTGGATTATTCATACGAGAACACGTAGGGTTTTTCGAAAATTCATTCATTCAGAAAATTCGAAAATTCAGGCGCAATTCGAAAAGTTGGGATTTGGCAACTTAGGCCCATATACGCTAGTGTAGGGATACTGATACTGTCACCCTCACGCTTAAAATTCAAAGCCGAAACTTGTTCGCGTATATGGTTATTTCAGGTGTGCTGGATGCCAAGTACCCCAAACAGAAGCCTATTGTTTGGAACTCAGATGATGACGAAGACGATGAGGATGAGAAGATGGATACGAAGAACTTCATCTCGATCAAGAAGGCCGACTACGAAGATGAAGACGATGTGGGTAAAAGACGTACCTGGATGGGTGACTGGGGTTCGGTTACCCAGCACTACCCATTTATTTGATGGGGCGTTCCGCTGAAATCCTTCAACACAGATTCAAGGTTATCCTCAAATGAGGCGATAACATTGCCTCAATTTGTGTTTTGTTTTCCTCTTTCTCGCGATTAATTTCCACCCGGAAATCATCTGGAGGCACTTCCTGCTGCCACCCGGCTGTCAAAACGCCTCCTGACAAATGAGGCGGCGGAAGGAAGAAAAGAGGTGTGAATGGGAGGATTCCCGGCGCCTCAATGGGCGTTCGAATGGACTCCCACAGGGTAAAGAAAAGCACGGTTGCGCAGATAATCGAGAGGAGTGTCTTTGAGATGAGAGGTTATGCAACACGGAGACAATATGGCGCGAGAATGGCGGAAATGCTAATTGCAAGGCGGTTGCCCCGTTGCCACATGATACGATAGAGCGGGTATCATTTAGCTTTGGTTATGGAAGTATTTACTAAAACCTTTTTTTTTCAGGATTACCATGAGCAGAACTACGGTAACACTCCCAGGACTGCTGATTTCCTCTCTCTGATGAAGGAGTGCTACCTGAGGCCGAGGAGACCCACGGATAAGCCCCTAGGGGTAGGTTAGACTTCTTCATTCTGTTCGTAGCTGGGCAAGAGGCGTTTGGGGGCTTGTTACGTAAGTCCCCCAAATGGTGCCTCGAAGGCACATACGTAGGTACCGCAAACACCTCACGTCAGGCTATGATTCTGTTGTTTCATACTAATTGAACTTTAACAATAATTTTGACCTTTTCAGCCTGGAGAGAACATTCCCTGCGCCCTTCCTCTGAGACACATCCGCCGCCTGACGAGGTACTGGCCGCTGTGGAAGGAGGACACCCTCATTTTCCAGTACCCTGAGGTGAGAGATACGGGGAATTGAAGACGTAGACTGTTAGACAGGTAAACAGTGAGAAACACGGACGGTTAAACCAATAGACTGTGAGATATACACACGGTTATCCATACAGATGGTGAGAGACAGAGGTTATACAGTTTGGGGGGATACGCAGACAGTTAGACCGATAGACAGTGAGAGAAGCAGGCAGGGAAATAGTGGGACGCGGAGTAGACGAACACACTTGGTGAGAGACGCAGACGGATAGGCAGGCAGACATGACCGGATAGACGCAGGCAGTTCGACAGATAGAGAGTGAGAGACGCAGACGACAATGAGCGACACAGGCGATTAGACAGATAGGGAGAGGGGGAGAGACGTGCAGTGAGGGACGCGGACGGTTAACCCAATATACAGAGAGATAAAGGTGGTTATACAGACAGATAGTGACAGACGCAGACGGTTATACTGACAGACATGCCCTAGAGACGCAGGAAGTTAGACATATAGATACTGAGAAACACAGACAGCGAAATAGTGGGACGCAGACGATTAGACAGACGTTGTGCTAGAGACGCACACGACTAGACAAACATACTTGATGAGAGACGCAGACCGTTATACAGACCGACAGTGAGGGACGCAGGGGTTATACTGAGAGTTATGAAGGATACGCAGACGGTTAGACAGAGGCAGTGTGAGAAGCAGACAGTTAGGCATACATAAAGTGAGATTATACAGATAACGAGAATGAATGGAAGTGAATTTCGATATCTTCTTTTCTTTTCAGAAGTTCTCCGAATTGCTGTCGTTGTACAAGAAGCTGGAACTCTCCCCAGATCAGGCCGAGAACTGCAAAAAGGTAATCTCTCTCTCTCTCTCTCTCTCTCTCTCTCTCTCTCTCTCTCTCTCTCTCTCTCTCTCTCTCTCTCTCTCTCTCTCTCTAAACTTCTCTAATTCAGGCCGTCTACCGCCTGCTGGCCATGAAGGACGACAAGAACCTCTTCCGCGGAAATATCAGTTCCCGTCTGGTCCCAGACCCCAAAAACAAGTGAGTCTTAGGCCGCGCTGGGCAACATAAGGCCGCTTGGAAGGATTTTTGTAACCATAATTATCTCCTTTTCAGAGACGAAGTCTACAAAATCGCGATGATCGAACTGGCCTCCTACATGGCCAACTACGCCAACAATTCCGATAGTCATATGGAGATTCTGAAGCTGATGATTCAGGTTTTGGACCTGGATCGCCTCGTGCACATTCCTCTGACGGACGTTCCCATCGCGGAGGAGTGGGTTTTGGGATTTTAAGGATTTAAAGGACTGTTTCAAGGCTTACCGAACCACGCGCCTTGTTGAATATGGCCCAGTCGGCGCCGAACACGGCCACTTCGAGCAGGAGCTCATCGCCGGTGCCGAAGAAGATGAGGAAGGCAGCCGGGCAGTGGAGCCCCAATGGTGAGCTCTCTCTCTCCCTCAATCTCCCCCTCTCTCTATCTCTCTCTGTCTCTCTCTCTATCTATCTCTCTGATGGCCCGGTCGTAGAGGTACCCCGGTGATTTTTGTTTTTCACGGACCGGACCGAGCAATTTGGAAAATGTTGGTCGGCCCGGCCGTGGACGGCCCGTCTACCCTGGACCACCCAGTCAGATTGCCACCCACACGACCCGGGATCGATCCCGGTCGGTGACATTCTTGTACGGCTAATATTGACTTATATGTTAGTACCAAACATTATTAAAATAGTTTTTAAAAAATTTGTACCGATTTATACGACATTTAAATTTTTTTCATACCCGGGCCGACCGGGGAATCGTAACCACAAGATGGAGTGCCCTTTAGGAAGGCGTTACTTTGCTGAACAATATTTTTGAGCCAAAATTTGAAGTTGAGCTAAAACAATATCACAGGAATTTTTCTAATTTTTGAAATTAATGTAAAGCGAATTTTTTTCGGGGTCTGCAAACCCCCCCCCCCCAAAAAATTTTAAAGTCTGAAATATGTAGAAGCTGTCGCCAAATTGAAATCGCGCTACTAAAATTAGAATGTTCAAGTGATGCTCTGTTGGTATGTGAAATTCATAGTCTAATCATGGTCGACAGAGCATGTTTGCGCAATTAGCATAAGATTTCGGTTTAGCGACAGCTATAGCTGTCGCCGAATTGGAATCATGCCAATAACATTAGAATTTCCCAGTGATCCTCTGTTAATATTGAAATTCGTAGTCAAATCAGTCGTCGACAGAGCATGCTTTGCATGTTTCCTCAATTAGCATATGGTTTTATTTTGACGACAGCTATATAGGTGTTATTTGTGTAAAGGAGCGTTAAGGACATGGTAAAAATTCGTATTTTTACTGTTTTTTTGTCTATATCCGCCTCCCCCCCCCCCCCCCCCATAATATTTTAACATCCACGGCTGGGTTCTCAAATGCCGGGCCGAGAGACTTTTTGGGACGGCCCGGGTAGGAAACATATACTTTGAAATTTTGTATAAATCTTTGCAATAATTTTTTAAACTGTTTTAAACAACTTATAAATGTTTGCTATGACAATATCGAAATCGAACCCTGATCTTGTGGGTGGCAATCTGTATGGGTGGACCCGGGTAAACAGGCCGGGTTGTCCAAAATTTTCATTCGAAATGGCCCGGCCCTGCCCGTGAGAACCCCGCCTCCCTCCCTCATCCCTTCTTCTTTGCCTCTCTCTCTCATCTCTGTCTCTCTATTCATTTTCGTCGTTAACTCCCTCTTTTGCAGAAACCGTGAACGTCTACGACTTCATCGTCAGTCGCCAGGAGAAAAGGAACCCTTTCCAGGGTCGGCCGGATTTTGTCGGCCGCGAGGAGGCCGGCAACCGCCCTGCCCAACTCTACAAAGGAATCGACTTCTCTAACTCCGCTCCCCGCGGCGAAGTCCCCATTTGATGATCTCTCTTTCTTTTCGTGTATATTTGTTGCAACCTGGTTTCGCCACAAATTTGTGTTTCTGAAGTTTCAAACAATCGAATAAAGTTCAAAAATCTTTCGCTTTCCCTCGACGCGCAGACACGGCGGCGCCGGTCTTTGTGTGATAGGTGAACTGAATGATGCGGTCGACCTCCACACGAGTTCAAAAACAGCTGAGGCCCATTTGAGACGGCCGCAGTTTGCCGGAAACTGATTAAGGTCGGGGCGGGAACGAGCGGCGGCTGTGATGGAGGCAAAGAAGGCTTCGCGAGAGGAACACAAAGGAAGTTAGGGATACCGTAACCCGAAGATGAAAATGACGGTAGGTGCCTTTGTTGAAATTATGGGTTTTCAATAGCTTGGGACATGGTGTGGTTAATTTTGTTACAAAAAATGCAAATGGTGCAAAAAATGTTTTTTTGCCTGTTGGGGGCCGATTTTGAAAATTTCTCGAGCCGGTGACCTCATTTTCGCCCTTCTCTCACGAGAAGGGCCGAGGAAAATGTTTGTAAACTGAAAGTCAAATCAAAATTTATTTAAATCGTTATTTCGATCACATAATATTTTTAAAACCTTCCAAATTCTTTCATAATACTTCTATTAAATATTTGAATTTACATATTTCTGAGTTAGCCAAAATTAAGTGCCCCGACCGGGATCGAACCTTGGTCGCGTGGGTGACAGTTTGGGGGTCCGAGTAGCCAGGCCGAGGATTTTGTTTTTTTTTTTTTCAAAATCGAACCGTGAGAATTACTATGCAGGCCACAAGTACGCGTAATTGCTGATTTTATTGCAAAATTTTATTGCAAAATTTTAATCATGTCAATTTCCATGCAAATGCAGCAATGTTATTTTTTGCAATAGATAATACTTCCCCCTGTCCAAAACGTCTTAAAAATCCTAAAAATCAAAACTTCAATCACACCAAATGTGAAGATCGAATTTTTTTTTAATTTTGAAACGTTGACGTTTAAAATGTCTTAAAAAAATTCATGTTTTTGAAGCCTGTTAGATCGCTAAAAACCAAATTGAAGTAAGCTGAGCTCGATTTACCATTTTTCGACAAAGTTGTAAATGCTACGAAGTTAACCACTTCTCCATTCACATATGAACATTTAGCTAAATTTCACTGTATATTTGCACACTTTTTTCATAGACCCCTTAACCTTATTTTTTACATATTGATTTGCAAACAAACAACTACTGGGGGATTCCAAAAGTTTTATCGCTAGCATTTAGGCTTTTTGTGATAGTGGGGGGGGGAGAATCATGAGAAGTTTGTGGGCCTGATTGGCGCTTTTTTCAAAAATAATTTTGCCAAAACAATTGCTATCATTTTCGATCCCATTCCGTTTTTCACTAATCAGATATCGCATCACGTTTGCAAGCGTAAATTTTTATACTGTTTGCATGTCAAAGCAGTTGTGTAAATTTGGAAACTAGATACAAGTATCCCGGAGGTCAGTCAATTTTCGAACCCGAAATAAGGCGATACTTGCTGAATAGATATTTATTCTCATCATTTGAAAAAAGAAAACAACAAAAAAAGAAAAACAAAGTTGCTTGTTCACCCGGGACAAATTCACCGACGGCCGAACAAGCGGCGCCAAAAAGACTTCACTCGGCTTGAGCGCCGAGTCTTCGTTTTTGAGCGGAGATCCTGCAGTCTTTGAAGCCTTCTCAACTCCAAAAGATGATCATCGATCATCTGAAGACGTTCCTCAGTCCTCTGACGATCCTCCTCTGAGAGTTGGTTTTCAGAAGCCCTCGCTCTGGCGGCTTCTATTATCAACAGAGCAACTGTGGCTTGGTCACAGACGTCGGAGTAGAGATGGCAGAGGAAGGCAAGATCGTCGAGGATATCGACTCTTTCTGGGTGGAAGGCAGGGTAAATCTGGAAAAGAGACATTAAAGGACTGTCTCTCTGTCTCTGTCTCTATATCTGTCTCTGTCTCTGTCTCGTCTCTGTCTATGTCTCTGCCTATATCTCTGTTGCTGTATCTCTCTGTCTCATTCTGTCTCTGTCTCTCTCTCTCTCTCTAAACACTCACCCTAGCCACAATTCCCATAACGATGCTGTACCCAGACTGCACCATTTTCCAAATATTCTTCCTGCTCGCCTTGCCATGATCCTCCTTTTTCCGCGAAAGAAGATTCAGCTGGTAGAAGCAGTTCAGAAGAGAGTCGGCAAACATGGGTAAATCCTCCGGGTGAATTCCCCTAAAATTCCAATTTACCCAAACTCTCCAATAAAAATCCTACCCGCTGAGAAGTTCGGTAACCATTTTTGCGCAAGCCAGGTAGGTTTGTTTTCGATCGTCGACTGTGTCTTTCGGGGAGATTCGGCGAAGAACTCGGGAAAGTTCGGCAGAACGGGCATCTTTTGGGAGCACTGTGAGGAGGTTGGAGAGAGCCTCTCGGGCTAAGGAGTCATCGGAACGGAGGGTGAGACGGGATTGGCGGACAGCAGACACTGAAATGAAGAGATTAGAGAGAAATAGAGAGAGACAGAGACAGAGACAGAGACAGAGACAGAGACAGAAATAGAGACAAAGACAGAGACAGACACAGAGACAGAGACAGAGACAGAGACAGAGAGGTTAAAGAGACAAAGAAACTCACAACTCCTATTCAAACTCTGTTCCTTGGAAGGAGATTTCTTCATAACCACGGTCTTCTCCAGAACTGAGCTCAGTTTCGACAGCCTTGAGAGATTATGAACCTGCTCACTCCTCAGATGCCTGAAATTTTTCAAGTTTGTAATTTGTATATTAAACTATTACCAACCTCAAAGCCGCAGTGCTGAGAAGACGGGCGGTTTCAATGCGTTGGCTACATAAGTCGTTACCAGCTAGTACTTCCTGGGTCAGGGCCTGAAAACTCATTGTAAAACTTAACTATTTTACTGAGAGAATGTTAAAAAAGGTCAAAACCTTGCTCAACCCTCTATTGAATTTGCTACGTTAACTTAGCCCCGCCTGGAGCGGTGCGCGCAATGCGGCGCGCGCAAATTTTGCAATCCGGGTTCGATTCCCGCCAGTGTCATACAACTTTTACGGTTTTTTTCTTCCTCACCCCTTATGTGGTTTCAAAATCGGAATTGTAAAAGATGCTCACCATTTTCTGATGCGCAATGCCAGCGGCATGACCCTGTTGGCCGACTTGAGCTAGTCTGGCGTCGAAGGCTTCGGAAGCTTCAATGATGCGTCTTCTGACGTCCCGGAGTTCCGAAAGTGCCTTAAAATCGATTGAAAACCAATTTTAGGATACCGTACCTTCAATTGATTGGCTTCTAATTGCTTAATTGTGAGCATGGTGTGTCCGTTATGGCGGTTTATGCAGCATTCGAGGCAGGTGAAACGCTAAAAACCGATTTTTAATTCGGTTTGGCTCACTCACTCACTCACTCACTCACTCACTCTCCCCTGCCCTCTATTTCCACTCTCTCTCTCTCTCTCTCTCTCTCTCTCTCTCTCTCTCTCTCTCTTTCTCTTTCTTTCTCTCTCTCTCTCTCTCTCTCTCTCTTTCTCTCTCTCTCTTCTCTCTTCTCTCTTCTCTCTTCTCTCTTCTCTCTTCTCTCTTCTCTCTTCTCTCTTCTCTCTTCTCTCTTCTCTCAACCAACCATAGTGTCCAATGTATTGCACATCTCGCAGAATCGAGCCGTCTTCTCCAACGTCTTTGAAGGCAGCTTTCTTCGACAGTCAGAACATTTCTTATGCCTCAGGGCACAACTCTTCGTCGCCAGCTGCTTCAGAGGAGGGCTCATCTCCTTCGCCGGCGGTGCCACGTGGATAACAGTCACATTTGGCAGTTCGACCCCTCTTTGAACATTTTCCAAGATTTCTGAAAAGAATATCTAGTTTTCACCGCAACAAGCTATAAACTCACTGCAAAGGTCGTAGTTGGTCGGAGCTGATCTGGCAATATCTGTGCTGAAGGGAGCTCGGCAGGTTGGACATGTGATGTGGTCCAGGAAGTAGTACTGAAATGGGAGAATGACATAATTTTGAACTAATTCAATCGAAATTGGTCATTTTTTCAAGAAACTGTTCGAAACGCCCATTTATTTTTGAAGGGATGCAATTAACCTGCGCATCTAACTGCCTAAACCGCCTAATAATCGCTTGAAACGCAGATTCGTTGTATTCGCTGATTCGCCGTCGCATTTTCAAGTTAGATGGACAAGCTTTGAAACACAGATGAGTGTGGATTAGGTCATTTTGAGACAGTATTATGCTAAACTATGGCCTGCAACTAACCTGTTGATGACAACAGAGAGAAAAGAGGCAGTTTTCACAAAAGTTGTGACCGCAAGGTAGGAGCTTTGGTGGTCGGTTGATGGGGTGAAAGGGCTCCATGCAGACTTCGCAGGAGACGACCTCATCGCCTTCGACGAGGAAGGAGACAAGACGACCGGAGGAGGTATCGGCCATTTGGAAAACTGAAAAAGAGATTTTGTAAAATAGGAAATAGAACAGTTAGAAAGAGAAAGAGAGACAAACAGAGAGCTAATGAGTGAGTGAGGGAGGGAGTGAGTGCAGCTGAAGTATGTAGAAACGGCTTTTAAAGACCCCGTTCAAACCAAAAGATAAGGGGTTTGAACGGGTCGTTAAGAAGTTAAGGACACCCAAATAGTGGTTTTGAAAACTTCTCTGATAAAAACGTGTTGCCCAGGTGTGCAATGCCAATGTTTGCGCAACAGTAAACGCCCAAAGCTAAAGGAAGGACGACCACTTTTTTTTCGAACGCGTTACACACCGCAGAAAAAGAGCCATAAAAGTAGGAGAAACATGCAGTTAAAATTCGATTTTAGGGAAAACACGACTATACGAAACTGTATTTCTCACTTCCTTATACAGACACTCACACACTCACACACTCACACTCACACACTCACACTCACACGCTCACACTCACACACTCACACACTCACACACTCACACACTCACACACTCACACACTCACACACTCACACACTCACACACACTCACACACTCACACACTCACACACTCACACACTCACACACTCACACACTCACACACTCACACACTCACACACTCACACACTCACACACTCACACACTCACACACTCACACACTCACACACTCACACACTCACACACTCACACACTCACACACTCACACACTCACACACTCACACACTCACACACTCACACACTCACACACTCACACACTCACACACTCACACACTCACACACTCACACACTCACACACTCACACACTCACACACTCACACACTCACACACTCACACACTCACACACTCACACACTCACACACTCACACACTCACACACTCACACACTCACACACTCACACACTCACACACTCACACACTCACACACTCACACACTCACACACTCACACACTCACACACTCACACACTCACACACTCACACACTCACACACTCACACACTCACACACTCACACACTCACACACTCACACACTCACACACTCACACACTCACACACTCACACACTCACACACTCACACACTCACACACTCACACACTCACACACACTCACACTCACACTCACACTCACACTCACACTCACACTCACACTCACACTCACACTCACACTCACACTCACACTCACACTCACACTCACACTCACACTCACACTCACACTCACACTCACACTCACACTCACACTCACACTCACACTCACACTCACACTCACACTCACACTCACACTCACACTCACACTCACACTCACACTCACACTCACACTCACACTCACACTCACACTCACACTCACACTCACACTCACACTCACACTCACACTCACACTCACACTCACACTCACACTCACACTCACACTCACACTCACACTCACACTCACACTCACACTCACACTCACACTCACACTCACACTCACACTCACACTCACACTCACACTCACACTCACACTCACACTCACACTCACACTCACACTCACACTCACACTCACACTCACACTCACACTCACACTCACACTCACACTCACACTCACACTCACACTCACACTCACACTCACACTCACACTCACACTCACACTCACACTCACACTCACACTCACACTCACACTCACACTCACACTCACACTCACACTCACACTCACACTCACACTCACACTCACACTCACACTCACACTCACACTCACAAAAAATGAGACAGAAGAGAGGAGAAAAAGAGAGAAGGTACAAAAAGAGGAAAGAGGAGTTGAAGAGAGGAGGTGACGAGGATAGATGAGGAGAGCATTACGGAGTGACTGACTATGCGACCCGGTAACAGTGCTTTGGAATGCGGGCGCGGGGCGGCTTGCGCAATAATTCGGTTAAGCGATAGCATGTTCTCAGCTGGTGACAGCTGGCTGTCACTCCGACAAAAAACCCCTGCGCGCGTCATTATCCCCTTTGAGTTAGAAGGAAGATCCAGGATGAGATAGCGGCAGCTGGCAGCAGTGACACCAGCCAGCCGGTGGTTTTTGGCAGGTTGGTGCGCGAGATGCGCAGCGGGAGCCGTGACGGAAGACAAAGCGACGGGAAAAGTTGAAAGTGGCGGGAGAGAGAGCGAGGCTGAGTTCATTCAAAGGGAAGAGACATGGCCGAAAATGAATCACATAGGGGAAAATACCGCAAGTAGTGTGACTTAGAGAGATAGGGAGAGAGAGAGAAAGAGACAGAGAGAGATAGAGATAGAGATAGAGATAGAGAGAGAGAGAAAGAGAGAGAGAGAGAGAGAGGTCCATTTGGTGAAAATGTCCTTGATTGGTGTGATGAGATCGATAAACAAAGCAAAACAGATGTATATGTGGATGTGCGAGAGTCGTGAAGAGCCCTTCTACCTCTCTTCCAGGCCCGCCGACAAGGGGCGGGGCGCCCTAAGGGAAGCCCCGCCCCCTCGCGCAGGAAGCGACTGAAAGGGAATCGTTTGAGTTTATGATACGGAGAGGGTAATTAGAGGAGATAGGGGGTAATTAGGGTATCCATTTCTCACGCGCGTCTCTCTGTCTCTCAGTCTCTCAGTCTCTCAGTCTCTCTGTCTCTCTGTCTCTCTGTCTCTGTGTCTCTGTGTCTCTGTGTCTCTGTGTCTCTGTGTCTCTGTGTCTCTGTGTCTCTGTGTCTCTGTGTCTCTGTGTCTCTGTGTCTCTGTGTCTCTGTGTCTCTGTGTCTCTGTGTCTCTGTGTCTCTGTGTCTCTCTGTCTCTATGTTTCTCTGTGTCTCTGTGTCTCCGTGTCTCAGTGTCTCTTTATCTCTGTCTCTCTCTGTGTCTCTCTGTGTCTCTCTCTCTATTTCCCTCTTTTTCTCTTTTTCTATCTCCTGTATAGTTTGCCCCTCACGGTTTGCTATGGTTTTCGGTCGTTCCCATCCACATAATCGCCGTCTAAAAACCCAAACGACAGGTAATTGTCGTTCCCGGCCTTCTGAAAAAGTGTCCTCGCAAATTCGTCAACGGGCTGCCGCTGTTGGGGGAGAAAAAGCGACGTCCGTAGCAGATATTCTTCTTTTTCGATTCGATTATTAGCACTGCCATTCGTGGATTCCCAGGAGCGGAAAGTGGCCCGGATTAACCGATGGATTAGAGGGGGCGGCTCGGTAAACTCCGCAAAGGACGGAAAGTCATTGAAGGGGTAGCGACTTTGGGAACAGGCAAGGAAAAAAACCGAAAAGGGCTAAAAAGCCGAAAAAGCCAAGTTGACGTCGTCGGAGAAAGCAACTTTATGCCCTCAGGGCACGATTGGCATAGGTCAACCGATAGAAAAGAGATAAGAGGGAGAGGTCTAAACGAAACGATGAATAGAGGAAAACGCCCATAGCAAAATTTCCATGTAGCTGTAAATATCCAGGCGGATGGCACAGGCGCATGCCCACGGGAGATGTCTCTGGGAGTTCTCCTGACACTCTGT
The DNA here is from genome assembly GCA_964057215.1 of Oscheius myriophilus. NCBI lineage: Eukaryota > Metazoa > Nematoda > Chromadorea > Rhabditida > Rhabditidae > Oscheius > Oscheius myriophilus. Next base: position 3,102,491 of record OZ059905.1, read on the forward strand.
GTCTCTTTTCGACTCTCTCTTTCTCTCTCTCTCTCTCTCTCTCTCTCTCTCTCTCTCTCGATGAGAGAGAGATGAGGAGGAGTAAAAAGTCACCAGCTAGAAATCGCTAATGGCAAAATGTCCAAGTAACTGTAAATTTACCGGTGGTCACAAACGCGTGCCCAATGGCAGGCTGTAAATCCATTGAGACGTCTACGGGAGTTCTCCAGGCGCTTCCCGCCTCTCTCTCTCTTTCTCTCTTTCTTTCTTTCTCTCTCTCTCTCTCTCTCTCTCTCTCGTTCTTTTGTCTCTCATTTGATTTTCAAATCTTCTCGCCTCTCTTTGGGCTTCTCGTCTCAATAGCGCACTTCCCACTACAATAGCCGGCTCTCGTTTTCGTATCGTAGCTCTTATCCCTCCATTATCTCCTCCCAGACCTATTGTAGCTTTCGATTTGAGACTTTTTGAATTTTTCGTTTAAAAATGAAAGGCCGCAAAAGAGGAGAGAGAGAGAGGACAAAAATGAAAAGGAGGGAAACTGAACCGTGGAGAGCACGAATAGAGCAAGAATAGGAGGATAATGAGGAAGAGAGGGGGAGGAGAACAAGTGAAAAAGGGGGAGGAAAGAGGGTAAACACCTTCACACTCTTTTTTTGTTACCGGAATTCTCTTTCCGGGCCAGCCCGATCCGACCTGGCCTCAAATTTTGATAACGAGACAGAGAGAGATACTGATAAATAGAGAAATACAGAGAGATAGAGACACAGAA